>JABWTJ010000850.1:23305-37568 GCA_016801875.1 Solanum sitiens | reverse complement strand
GCATACTTCAACATAATATTATCACTTGATGACAATTAACCATAATTTGAAGTGAAGGCTAGGATCATCAAGACTTACCAATACTCCTCCCTAGTCCATCAATAAAAGGGCCTTACCATCAACCCATAGATCAACCAATCTTAGATCATCACATCGATGTAATTCAATAATAAATCACAAGAACTAATCAAGGAGAAGCACTATACTATGAAGCAATACTACATCAAAGCTTAGTAACATGATCTCAAGTGTATCTTCTTAACTTAGATTCAATATTTATGAACATATGTGTGAAGAACTAGATTCAATATTCAAGAACATAGGTGTTAAGAACTTCAATTCATCGTAATAGACCCATAATCAATGCAATGACAATCATTAAAGATCATTTAACTAATTATGAGATCAATTCTATCAAACTCAACCTAATCCATATCAATTCAACATTTAGGGTTAAGGGTTAGGGGTCATCACCCACAATCTAGATCAAACTACTTCCATTCACCATAATCAAGTTACAATTCATGATAATCTACTCATTCTAACCCAAAGAATACATAATTAACTCAATTCACATGATCAAATTCGGATTTGGATGAAACCCATAAGAAACTCAACTTTTTGGAAAAAGCTTTGAAGGAACCCTTTGAGGAAAGAATCTCAAAGGTGAATTAGATCCCATAACTGAAGGTTTGATGACGTTTTGATGGTGAATTTCGTGCTAAATCAACCCCCAATGATCTCCCCAAGTTGATCTCCAATGGAGTCTTCCAATAGAGAGAGAAAGTAGAGAGAAGGAAGAGAGTTTTGTTTTTGAGAGAATCATTAGGCTAATGAGGGTTGGGGTATTTATAGTAGGGTCTTAAGTCACTTAATTAGTCTCTCTTAAACCCCTAATTACCCCTAAGACACTTAATTAATTAACTAACTAAAAACTAACTTTTCCAAAACTACCACAGACCTTCCACGACGGATCCCCGACGACGGTCCGTCGTGGACGTGACGGATTGACATCCCTCCGTCCTGCACATCCGTCACGTTGGTCAGAGACTTGTACAGGCGGAGGCTTTCTCCCCAAGCGAACGACGGTTCCACGACGACACTATCGTGGCCGTGACGGACTGGCTTCCCTCCATCCTGCACATCCGTCACGCTGGTCAGAGACTTGTGCAGGCGGAGGGAAAAGTCCAAGCGCTAAGGCTGGCACGACGGAGTCCTCGACGCCCCATCGCGCCTGTGACGCCCTGTCATGGGGTCCGTCATCCCCTGCTGCTTCAAGGGTCCTCCTCGAGGGTCCTTGGGGAGTCGTCCCCCGACTTTTCCAACATGATACCATCCCACACAATATTTTTACACATATAGTTACAACCGTTTACCAAATTCTGACTCTTTAACTAGGTTAAATCAAAAGGACACTCTAGCCCTCTTATGAACCAATTTGCCGGACGTTTAAGAGTTTCGGTTCTCACACCACTTCAAAGACTCTAAATATGCCTAATTGGCTAGGAACACTGGTTTAGATCCTAAGGAGTTCATTTAAGTCTTATCACATGACCTCGATATTTCAAAATGTTACATTATCCCTCCTTAGGAACATTCATCCCCGAATGACACCAAACACTCTTAAAAAGAGGGAGTAAACTCAAGACTAGCAGCTCAACCAATTCACAATATTCCGTAGCATGAACTACATTATTTCATAAAAATACTTCAAACATCAATTTACCATACATGATCTCAACATTTCCTCATGAGGTTTTTCTCCTTTTCATACGGGCATGAGCTCAATCAATTATCACTCAATTCAAATAGTACAAAGTTCATTTTATCAATATGCTCAATACAATATCAGCAAGGATTTAACCATACCTAAATCACAAAACTTGACTCAAATATGCAAGAAACAAGACAACTTCCAATTTGTCTAAGGTCACCTTAGAGTGACTCCATTTTTAGAAGTCTCCAAAACTAGGAGTTTTGCTAAGTTTCACAAAAACAACAGAGATTCACAATATCTAACGCATTTATATCATTAGAGAGAGATACTAACCTTAAACATCAAAAAAGTGTGGATAACGGGTTTTCATGTCGGCCTCCGCCTCCCATGTTGCACCCTCTACTAGGTGGTTCCTCCATAACACTTTTACGGAAGCTACCTCTTTGTTCCTCAACTTTTTCACTTGCCTGTCAAGGATTTGAACCGGAACCTCCTCATAAGAGAGGTTATCCTTGACTCCGAGGCCTTCAAGAGGAAGAATTGACTCGGGATTTCCGACACACTTCTTTAACATGGAGACATGGAAAACCGGATGAACCAAAGCTAGCTCATCAGGTAATCTTAAACGATAGGCAACTTTACCAACCCTTTCTAAAATCTCATAAGGGCCTACATATCGAGGGATCAACTTCCCTTTCTTGCCAAATCTTACAACACCCTTCATAGGTGAGATTTTTAAATACACCTTATCACCCTCTTCAAACTCCAAGTCCCTTCTTCTATTATCGGCATAGGACTTTTGTCGACTATAGGCTGTTTGCAACCTATTTCTTATGATATGTACATTCTCCAATGTCTTGTAAATCAAGTCGGGACCGAATATCGATGACTCACCTACTTCAAACCATCCTATAGGAGACCTACACCTCCTTCCATACAAGGCTTCATAGGGAGCCATGGAGATGGACGAATGGAAACTATTATTATATGCAAACTCCACTAACGGCAAATGCTTATCCCAACTCCCTTTAAAATCAATGATGCAAGCTCTAAGCATATCCTCAAGAGTCTGAATCGTGCGTTCCGCTTGACCATCCGTTTGAGCATGGAAGGTGGTACTTAATTTCACTTTAGTACCCAAACCTTTTTGAAACGACTTCCAGAATCTAGATGTGAATTGTGCACCTCTATCCGAAATGATGGATAACGGAATACCATGACGACACACAATCACATCTATGAAAATCTTCGCATAATCTTCCGCCGAATACGTAGATTTGACGGGGATAAAGTGAGCGGACTTAGTCAATCTATCAACAATCACCCATATAGAATCAAATGACTTTTGAGTCCGAGGCAACCCTACTACGAAATCCATATTAATGTATTCCCACTTCCAAGTAGGAATTTGGATCTCCTGTAGTAAGCCACCCGGCTTTTGATGTTCCGCCTTCACTTGTTGACAATTCGGACATTTAGCAACAAATTCCGCTATATCCTTCTTCAAACCTTCCCACCAATATATTTCTCGAAGGTCATGATACATCTTTGTAGAACCGGGATAGATGGAATAGTGGGATCCATGGGCTTCATCAAGAATCCGATCCCTCAATCCATCCACATCAGGAACACACAACCTCCCTTGATACCTCAAAACACTGTCTTCTCCTAAGGAGAATGACTCGTTCGTCTTGCCAAGAACCGATTCCTTTAACTCCATCAATAGTTGATCAAGGTGTTGTTTGGACTTCACCTCAACCACCAATGATGACTCGGAGCTATGATGAATCGTGGCACCTCCATTTAGCGAACTCACCAATCGCACTCCCAATCTAGTCAAACGATGAACATCTTTTACTAGATCTTTCTTGTCTTCTTTGATACTAGACACACTCTGCCCATAGTCATACGACTTAAAGCATCCGCCACCACATTTGCCTTGCCGGGATGATATAGGACACTCATATCATAATCCTTCAACAACTCTAACCACCTTCTTTGTCGAAGATTCAAATCTTTTTGGGTAAACACATATTGAAGGCTCTTATGATCAGTGAAAACATCTACATGAACACCATACAAGTAGTGTCTCCATATTTTTAAAGCAAATACCACGGCCGCTAACTCAAGGTCATGAGTCGGATAATTTCTCTCATGCACCCTAAGTTGCCGCGAAGCATAGGCAATCACCTTCCCATTTTGCATAAGCACACACCCCAAACCTACGCGGGATGCATCACAATACACAATGAACCCTTTAGATCCTTCCGGTAAAGTTAACACCGGAGCAGAAGTAAGCCTATCCTTCAATAATTGAAAACTCTCCTCGCATGCCTCTGACCATTCAAACTTTTTACCATTTTGAGTCAATGAAGTCAAAGGAGATGCAATGGACGAAAAGCCTTCTACGAACCTTCGATAATAACCCGCTAGACCCAAGAAACTCCTAATGTCAGTTGGGGTCAAGGGTCTAGGCCAGTTCCTTACCGCATCTGTCTTCCTTGGGTCTACCTCAACTCCCTCACTAGAGATGATGTGCCCAAGAAATGCCACCGACCTCAGCCAAAACTCGCACTTGCTATACTTGGCGAACAATTTATGTTCCCTAAGGGTTTGCAATACTACTCTTAGATGATCCATGTGGTCAACCTCATTTTTCGAATACACCAAGATATCATCGATAAATACAATAACGAATGAACAAGGTAATTTCGAAACACCCTGTTCATCAGATCCATAAACGCCACCAGAGCATTTGTGAGACCAAAGGACATAACCACGAACTCATAATGTCCATATCGAGTTCGAAAAGCTGTCTTTGGAATATCTACATTTCTCACTCTAAGCTGGTGGTATCCGGACCTCAAATCAATCTTTGAGAAGTAACTCGCTCCTTGAAGTTGATCAAATAAATCATCAATACGAGGAAGAGGATACCTGTTCTTGATGGTAACCTTATTGAGTTGTCGGTAATCAATACACATCCTCAAGGACCCATCTTTCTTTTTCACGAACAAGACCGGAGCACCCCATGGAGAAATGCTAGGCCTTATAAAGCCCTTGTCTAGCAAATCTTTAAGTTGTGCCTTCAATTCCTTTAACTCGGCCGGAGCCATTCTATATGGAGGAATAGAGATAGGATTTGCTTCCGGTAGCAAATCGATACCGAAATCGATTTCCCGTTCGGGAGGAATGCTAGGAAGGTCATCAGGAAAGACCTCCGTAAATTTACTCACCATGGGGACTGACTCTATAGGAGGAACTTCGGAATCCACTGCTTGGACTCTCACAATATGGTAGAGACACCCCTTCGAGATCATTTTACACGCCTTTAGGCATGTTATGAAACGACCTCTAGGAAGAGAATTTCCACTCTTCCACTCTATAGCGGGTTCATTTGGGAAACAAAACCTCACAATTTTGGTCCTACAATCGATGGAAGCGAAACTAGCATGCAACCAGTCCATACCTAATATGACATCAAAATCAAACATGTCTAGCTCAACTAGATCAATATGAGAAACTCTATGAGGTATTGAAATAGGACAATTTCGATAGACTCTTTTTGCTACCACTGACTCACCCACCGGGGTAGACACCAAAATAGGTTCATGCAAAACATCGGGTAATGTACTAAACTTCTTAGCTACCAATGGAGTAACGAAAGACAAAGTAGCACCCGGATCAAGTAATGCATACACATCAATGGCAAAGATTTGTAACATACCAGTCACCACATCGGGAGAGGCCTCTTGGTCATCTCTCGAACGAAGAGCATAAAAACGGTTCTTTTTGGGAGCACTATTAGAACCACTTGGCTGACCACCTTTTTCTTGTCCTTTAGCATTAGGACAATCTCGAACTCGATGACCATTTTTCCCGCAACCAAAGCAAATCCCCGTTCCTACCAAACATTCTCCATAGTGACCTTTCCCACACTTAGAACATGTAGGCTTCTCATTAGATGAGTTCCCATCCTTTCCCTTGGCAACTTTTGGTCTAGGAGCTTTAGAATCCCTAGTCTTGGGAAATTTGGATGGAACGTGGTTTGAGAACCTCTTCTTGAATCTAGGCCTGTCTTGAATTCCCAACCTATCTTTAGCAGTTTCACTCTCAGAAGACCTTGTCCTCCTTGAGTCCTTATCCTTATCCTTCCTTTTTTCTCTAGCCTCCTCAACCCTTCTTGCATGCACCATGAGACGACCAATGTTCATGTTATCATGTAGCATAGCCGATTGACACTCCTCTTGTAAATCGTCCGATATACCTGTCACATATCGACTCATTTCGTCTCTAGGATCGGAGACCAAAGACGGAGCATATTTGACCAATTGAGTAAATTTCAGAGAATACTCATGAACACTCATCGTTCCTTGGCGGAGATTGATGAATTCCACCACCTTCGTTTCCCTCATCTCTCTAGGGAAGAACCGATCAATGAAGGCCCCTTTGAATAACTCCCACGTCACTAACCCACTTCCAAATGGCCTATTGTCCTTCCATTGCGCATACCATATCTGAGCGACATCCTTGAGTTGGTATGAGGCCAACTCGGCATTCTCGCTAGATGACAGCCCCATAGCACACAAAATCTTGTGAACCTCATCAATAAATTCCTGAGGGTCTTCATCAACCTTCGACCCATAAAAGACAGGAGGATTCATTCGAGTGAAATCCCTAAGTCTGGAGGCCATAGCCTGTTCATGGACTCTAGGTGCCAAATCCCTATTGGCTTGGGCAGTCATAGCTTGGGCTTGCACTATTGCGGCTTGAGC
The DNA here is from genome assembly GCA_016801875.1 of Solanum sitiens. Classification (NCBI taxonomy): domain Eukaryota; kingdom Viridiplantae; phylum Streptophyta; class Magnoliopsida; order Solanales; family Solanaceae; genus Solanum; species Solanum sitiens. The sequence continues at coordinate 31,076 of JABWTJ010000850.1, read as the reverse complement.
TTAAGTAGTCATGGCTTGAGCCATTTGAGCAATAATAGCTCTCATCTGAGCTTCTGTCATCGTTGGAGGATCAGCAGGAACCTGGTCATCAACAGCAACCTCTTCAAGAGGAGGACCAGGTTCGTCACGAGGAATTCCCGCAGCAGCCATCTCTTCCTCAAGTCTTCGAGCCGCATTTCTTCTAGTATTCATCTCCTATAACCAAAACACAAGGTTCATGCGAAAGCATATATGATGTACATTCTAGGGGCACGATATGGATTTCCAACAATGAGAATGATTCCTAATCATTAAATAAGTTCCTATTCATAAGTGTGGCGCGCTTCACAATTATGAATACAAACTTAAATAACGTGGTTGAGAGAGAGACGTTAACATCAAGGATATTCAACCTCATGCTCTGATACCAAGTTTGTCACATCTGGGTTTACCCCCCAAACGTAACCGGCGTCGTCGTCCTCTCGGAGGACTAAGACAAGCCTTTTAGCTTCGTCATAGCATTCATCGACTAAAAATCAGTAAGAATTAAAAACTTTTTATCTAAAACTACTCGGAGGTTTACATACACCTCTACATACACATCATTATATATATCAAGTATACATAGACTTGTTCATATACGAAGATTACTTAGTTTTCTACTTTTATTTCATACACTTATATATTTAGAAAATAATAGTCATAAAACCGTCTCATCTCATAGACCATCTATCGATTACAATAAGTCTTGGGCATAGCCCTACATCAAATGAAAGAAGCCGTATATAGGCTGTCTACTACATCGTCTCAAGAGAATAACGGAGTCAACATAGAATCATAGTATCTACACATCACAAAAGAGAGATGTCGGCCACGTCCTCGAGAGAGTGAGGACCTACCACTTGGATGGCAAAATACCCAAGTCTTCCTTCCTAGCAATTTGGATCAAGCTCAACGACCCGAACCTAAAATGTTTGGGAAAAGGGAAAGAAAAAGGATTAGTACTCCACATGTACTAAGTATGGAATCTCATATACAATTACCAATCAAATATATTTAGAAAGGGACATTTATGAAAACATAATAGACTACATATGCAATTAAACCATAGCAAAGCAAAGCATACTAATGATAACCTTCAATAAGTCACAAGTGCAATGATCAAGTAAAATTACCATATCTCCTACTCAATCAAGTAACCTACCAAGACTACAATTAGCAATTTACTTACCAACATACTTTTCACGTCATGATACATCCTTCTTCAAGCAAAGACAACAACATTATATCCATAAGCATGTTACTCAACATACAAACCATTTACATCATACCATCGCTTTACATGCATAATATTGACCTCTCAAAGTTCCTATCAAGGCAAACTAGTGCAAGGCGTAGGTAGAGTCCCATACCCCTACCTAAGCTATAGCCAACCTCTCAAGTTACTTTGATTAGCCTATACCTTATTCATTCATTCATTTTAGTTTAGGGAATATTTGCCTTAACCGACATAGACCACATAATCGAATGTGGAATCCGATGTCATGAAACCTTACACCGATGGAAGGTGGTCTACCGGCCAAGGTAGAACCTAACGTGAACATAGCTATCTAGGTGGATCCACTAGCTAGTATCCTATGGTGGCAACATAGTTCAAGAACTAAGAGATAGGTATTCCCTCTATATACCATTCGGTAATGGGGCCTCACCTCATGAGAATTCATGAGTGAATATTTCTCAAGGAAAGTCAACACTTCATGTAGATCCATAGGTGAGTATTCCTCTAAGGGAAGTCAACACTTCATGTAGATCCATAGGTGAGTATTCCTCTAAGGGAAGTCAACACTCTATAAAGAACAAATGGTGAATATTCCTCTAAGGGAAGTCAACACCTCTCAATGTCAAGTTTGCTCGGTGCTAAGCTAAGTCCCCATTTTTAGAGAAGCCTTTAATCTTTATTAATCTTCTCAATTTAATTAGATAGAAGGGTCAATCCCTTGTATATCATCATTATAGCTCAAATAAGAATTGTATGAGAATTAGTCCTTTCATAACAATCCATATAGGTGAAGTCAACCCTCGTACATCTCATCATAATAGGGCACATCGTACAACTTCCCTATATTACATTACACCTAGCAACCTCACAACCAACCTAAGCATATAAGTTCATGTATCATATCAACTTATCAGATCAATCAAAGCATACTTCAACATAACATTGTCACTTGATGACAATTAACCATAATTTGAAGTAAAGGCTAGGATCATCAAGACTTACCAATACTCCTCCCTAGTCCATCAATAAAGGGCCTTACCATCAACCCATAGATCAACCAATCTTAGATTATCACATCGATGTAATTCAATAATAAATCACAAGAACTAACCAAGGAGAAGCACTATACTATGAAGCAATACTACATCAAAGCTTAGTAACATGATCTCAAGTGTATCTTCTTAACTTAGATTCAATATTCAAGAACATAGGTGTGAAAAACTTCAATTCATCATAATAGATCCATAATCAATGCAATAACAATCATTAAAGACCATTTAACTAATTATGAGATCAATTCTATCAAACTCAACCTAATCCATATCAATTCAACATTTAGGGTTAAGGGTTAGGGGTCATCACCCACAATCTAGATCAAACTACTTCCATTCACCATAATCAAGTTACAATTCATGATAATCTACCTCATTCTAACCCAAAGAATACATAATTAACTCAATTCACATGATCAAATTCGGATTTGGATGAAACCCCATAAGAAACTCAACTTTTTGGAAAAAGCTTTGAAGGAACCCTTTGAGGAAAGAATCTCAAAGGTGAATTAGATCCCATACCTGAAGGTTTGATGACGTTTTGATGGTGAATTTCGTGCTAAATCAACCCCCAATGATCTCCCCAAGTTGATCTCCAATGGAGTCTTCCAATAGAGAGAGAAAGTAGAGAGAAGGAAGAGAGTTTTGTTTTTGAGAGAATCATTAGGCTAATGAGGGTTGGGGTATTTATAGTAGGGTCTTAAGTCACTTAATTAGTCTCTCTTAAACCCCTAATTACCCCTAAGACACTTAATTAATTAACTAACTAAAAACTAACTTTTCCAAAACTGCCACAGACCTTCCACGACGGATCCCCGACGACGGTCCGTCGTGGACGTGACGGACTGACATCCCTCCGTCCTGCACATCCGTCACGTTGGTCAGAGACTTGTGCAGGCGGAGGCTTTCTCCCCAAGCGCACGATGGTTCCACGACGATGGACCGTCGTGGCCGTGACGGACTGGCTTCCCTCCGTCCTGCACATCCGTCACGCTGGTCAGAGACTTGTGCAGGCGGAGGGAAAAGTCCAAACGCTAAGGCTGGCACGACGGAGTCCTCGATGCCCCGTCGCGCCTGTGACGCCCCGTCATGGGGTCCGTCATACCCTGCTGCTTCAAGGGTCCTCCTCGAGGGTCCTTGGGGAGTCGTCCCCCGACTTTTCCAACATGATACCATCCCACACAATATTTTTACACCAATAGTTACAACCGTTTACCAAATTCCGACTCTTTAACTAGGTTAAATCAAAAGGACACTCTAGCCCTCTTATGAACCAATTTACCGGACGTTTAAGAGTTTCGGTTCCCACACCACTTCAAAAACTCTAAATATGCCTAATTGGCTAGGAACACTGGTTTAGATCCTAAGGAGTTCATTTAAGTCTTATCACATGACCTCGATATTTCAAAATGTTACATTAATGGCCAGGAGGGCCAATCGGATGCATAGCCAAGGTCTTCACGGACGTCCACAAATAATTTTGGCAGTTTTGACGTCGGGATCCCGATCACCCAAAAAATGATTTACTATCGCACACGAAAAATCGTTGAAATAGGGGTATGCGCGCTTCGGGGCTATTATGACCTTGAAAATAGATCGGAATGGCCGTGAAGGCCAACCGGATGCATATCCAAGGTCTTCACTGACGTCCACAAATAATTTTGGCAGTTATTGACGTTGATATCCCGATCACCCAAAAAATGGTTTACTATAGCACACGAAAAATCGTCGAAATAGGGGTATGCGCGCTTCGGGGCTATTTTAACCTTGAAAATGGATCGGCACTTCGGGGCTATTTTGACCTTGAAAATGGATCGGAATGGCCGTGAGGGCCAATCGGATTCATAGACAAGGTCTTCACAGGCGTCCACAAATAATTTAGGCAGTTTTGACGTCGGGATCCCGATCACCCAAAAAATGGTTTACTATAGCACACGAAAAATCATCGAAATAGGGGTATGCGCACTTCGGGGCTATTATGACCTTGAAAATGGATTGGAATGGCCGTGAGGGCCAACCGGATGCATAGCCAAGGTCTTCACGGACGTCCACAAATAATTTTGGCAGTTTTGACATCGGGATCCCGATCACCCAAAAAATGGTTTACTATAGCACACGAAAAATCATCGAAATAGGGGTATGCGCGCTTCGTGGCTATTTTGACCTTTAAAATGGATCGGAATGGCCGTGAGGGCCAACCATATGCATAGCCAAGGTCTTCACGGACGTCCACAAATATTTTTGGCAGTTTTGACATCGGGATCCCGATCACCCAAAAAATGGTTTACTATAGCACACGAAAAATTGTTGAAATAGGGGTATGCGCGCTTCGGGGCTATTTTGACCTTGAAAATGGATCTGAATGGCCGTGAGGGCCAACCGGATGCATAGACAAGGTCTTCACGGACGTCCACAAATAATTTTGGCAGTTTTGACGTCGGGATCCCGATCTCCCAAAAAATGGTTTACTATAGCACACGAAAAATTGTCGAAATAGAGGTATGCGCGCTTCGGGGCTATTATGACCTTGAAAATGGATCTGAATGGCCGTGAGGGCCAACCGGATGCATAGCCAAGGTCTTCACGGACGTCCACAAATAATTTTGGCAGTTTTGACATCGGGATCCCGATCACCCAAAAAATGGTTTACTATAGCACATGAAAAATAGTCGAAATAGGGGTATGCGTGCTTCGGGGATATTTTGACCTTGAAAATGGATCTGAATGGCCGTGAGGGCCAACCGGATGCATAGCCAAGGTCTTCACGGACGTCCACAAATAATTTTGGCAGTTTTGACGTCGGAATCCCGATCACCCAAAAAATGGTTTACTATAGCACACGAAAAATCGTCGAAATAGGGGTATGCGCGCTTCGGGGCTATTTTGACCTTGAAAATGGATCGAAATGGCCGTGAGGGCCAACCGGATGCGTAGCCAAGGTCTTCACGGACGTCCACAAATAATTTTGGCAGTTTTGACATCAGGATCCCGATCACCCAAAACATATATTACTATAGCACACGAGAAATCGTCGAAATAGGGGTATGCGCACTTCGAGGATATTTTGACCTTGAAAATGGATCAGAATGGCCGTGAGGGCCAACCGGATGCGTAGCCAAGGTCTTCACGGACGTCCACAAATAATTTTGGCAGTTTTGACGTCGGGATCCCGATCACCCAAAAATTGTTTACTATAGCACACGAAAAATCGTCGAAATAGAGGTATGCGCGCTTCGGGGCTATTTTGACCTTGAAAATGGATCGAAATGGCCGTGAGGGCCAACCGGATGCATAACCAAGGTCTTCACGGACGTCCACAAATAATTTTGGCAGTTTTGACATCGGGATCCCGATCACCCAAAAAATGGTTTAATATAGCACACGAAAAATCATTGAAATAGGGGTATGCGCGCTTCGGGGCTATTTTGACCTTGAAAATGGATCGGAATGGCTGTGAGGGCCAACCGGATGCATAGATAAGGTCTTCAAGGACGTCCACAAATAATTTTGGCAGTTTTGACGTCGGGATCCCAGTCACCCAAAAAATGGTTTACTATAGCACACGAAAAATCGTCCAAATAGAGGTATGCGCGCTTCGGGGCTATTTTGACCTTGAAAATGGATTGGAATGGCCGTGAGGGCCAACCGGATGCATAGACAAGGTCTTCACGGACGTCCACAAATAATTTTGGCAGTTTTGACGTCGGGATCCCGATCACCCAAAAAATGGCTTACTATAGCACACGAAAAATCGTCGAAATAGGGGTATGCGCTTCGGGGCTATTTTGACCTTGAAAATGGATCGGAATGGCCGTGAGGGCCAACCGGATGCATAGACAAGGTCTTCACGGACGTCCACAAATAATTTGGCATTTTTGACGTCGGGATCCCAATCATCCAAAAAATGGTTTACTATAGCACACGAAAAATCATCGAAATAGGGGTATGCGCGCTTCGGGGCTATTTTGACCTTGAAAATGGATCGGAATGGCCGTGAGGTCCAACCGGATGCATAGACAACGTTTTCACGGACGTCCACAAATAATTTTGGCAGTTTTGACATCGGGATCCCGATCACCCAAAAAATGGCTTACTATAGCACACGAAAAATCGTCGAAATAGGGGTATGCGCGCTTCGGGGCTATTTTGACCTTGAAAATGGATCGGAATGGCCGTGAAGGACAAATGGATGCATATGCAAGGTCTTCACGGACGTCCACAAATAATTTTGGCAGTTTTTAAGTTGGGATCCTGATCACCCAATAAATGGTTTACTATAGCACACGAAAAATCGTCGAAATAGGGGTATGCGCTTCGGGGTTATTTTGACCTTGAAAATGGATCGAAATGGCCGTGAGGGCCAAACGGATGCATAGACAAGGTCTTCACGGACGTCCACAAATAATTTTGGCATTTTTGACGTCGGGATCCCGATCACCCAAAAAATGATTTACTATAGCACACGAAAAATCATCGAAATAGGGGTATGCGCGCTTCGGGGCTATTTTGACTTTGAAAATGGATCGGAATGGCCGTGAGGGCCAACCGGATGCATAGACAACGTTTTCACGGACGTCCACAAATAATTTTGGCAGTTTTGACATCGGGATCCCGATCACCCAAAAAATGGCTTACTATAGCACACGAAAAATCAGCGAAATAGGGGTATGCGCGCTTCGGGGCTATTTTGACCTTGAAAATGGATCGAAATGGTCGATAGGGCCAACCGGATGCATAGCCAAAGTCTTCACGGACGTCCACAAATAATTTTGGTAGTTTTGACGTCGGGATCCCAATCACCCCAAAAATGGTTTACTATAGCACACGAAAAATCGTCGAAATAGGGGTATGCGCGCTTCGGGGCTATTTGACCTTGAAAATGGATCGGAATGGCCGTGAGGGCCAACCGGATGCATAGACAAGGTCTTCACGGACGTCCACAAATAATTTTGGCAGTTTTGACATCGGGATCCCGATCACCCAAAAAATGGTTTACTGTAGCACACGAAAAATCATCGAAATAGGGGTATGCGCGCTTCGGGGCTATTTTGTCTTTGAAAATGGATCGGAATGGCCGTGAGGGCCAACCGGATGCATAGCCGAGGTCTTCACGGACGTCCACAAATAATTTTGGCAGTTTTGACGTCGGGATCCCGATCTCCCAAAAAATGGTTTTCTATAGCACACGAAAAATTGTCGAAATAGGGGTATGCGCGCTTCGGGGCTATTATGACCTTGAAAATGGATCGGAATGGCCGTGAGGGACAACCGGATGCATAGCCAAGGTCTTCACGGACGTCCACAAATAATTTTGGCAGTTTTGACGTCGGGATCCCGATCACCCAAAAAATGGTTTACTATAGCACACGAAAAATCGTCGAAATAGGGGTATGCGCGCTTCGGGGCTATTTTGACCTTGAAAATGGATCGGAATGGCCGTGAGGGCCAACCGGATGCATAG
>JABWTJ010000850.1:3190-21513 GCA_016801875.1 Solanum sitiens | reverse complement strand
TTCGGGGCTATTTGAACCTTGAAAATGGATCGGAAGGGCAGTGAGGGCCAACCGGATGCATAACCAAGGTCTTCACGGACGTCCACAAATAATTTTTTGCAGTTTTGACATCGGGATCCGGATCACCCAAAAAATGGTTTACTATAGCACACGAAAAATCGTCGAAATAGGGGTATGCGCGCTTCGGGGCTATTTTGACCTTGAAAATAAATCGGAATGGCCGTGAGGGCTAATCGGATGCATAGACAAGGTCTTCACGGACGTCCACAAATAATTTTGGCAGTTTTGACGTCGGGATCTCGATCACCAAAAAAATGGTTTACTATAGCACACGAAAAATCGTCGAAATAGGGGTATGCGCGCTTCGGGGCTATTTTGACCTTGAAAATGGATCGGTATGGCCGTGAGGGCCAACCAGTGCATAGCCAAGGTCTTCACGGACGTCCACAAATAATTTTGACAGTTTTGACGTCGGGATCTGGATCACCCAAAAAATGGTATACTATAGCACACGAAAAATCGTCGAAATAGGGTTATGCGCGCTTTGGGGCTATTTTGACCTTGAAAATGGATTGGAATGGCCGTGAGGGACAACCGTATGCATAGCCAAGGTCTTCACAGACGTCCACAAATAATTTTGGCAGTTTTGACATCGGGATCCGGATCACCCAAAAAATGGTATACTATAGCACACAAAAAATTGTCGAAATAGAGGTATACGCGCTTCGGGGCTATTTTGACCTTGATAATGAATCGGAATGGCCGTGAGGGTCAACTGCATGCATAGACAAGGTCTTCACGGACGTCCACAAATATATTTGGCAGTTTTGACATCGGGATCCGGATCACCCAAAAAATGGTATACTATAGCACACGAAAAATCGTTGAAATAGGCGTATGCGCGCTTCGGGGCTATTTTGACCTTAAAAATGGATCGGAATGGCCGTGAGGGACAACCGGATGCATAGCCAAGGTCTTCACGGACGTTCACAAGTAATTTTGGCATTTTTGACGTCGGGATCCGGATCACCCAAAAAATGGTATACTATAGCACACGAAAAATCGTCGAAATAGGGGTATGCGCGCTTCGGGGCTATTTTGACCTTGAAAATGGATCGGTATGGCCGTGAGGGACAACCAGATGCATAGCCAAGGTCTTCACGGATGTCCACAAATAAATTTGGCAGTTTTGACATCGGGATCCGGATCACCCAAAAAATGGTATACGATAGCACACGAAAAATCGTCGAAATAGGGGTATGCGCTTCGGGGCTATTTTGACCTTGAAAATGGATCGAAATGTCCGTGAGGGCCAACCGGATGCATAGCCAAGGTCTTCACGGACGTCCACAAATGATTTTGGTAGTTTTGACTTCGGGATCCGGATCACCCAAAAAATGGTATACTATAGCACACGAAAAATCGTCGAAATAGGGGTATGCGCGCTTCGGGGCTATTTTCACCTTGAAAATGGATCGGAATGGCCGTGAGGGACAACCGAATGCATAGACAAGGTCTTCATGGACGTCCACAAATAATTTTGGCAGTTTTGACATCAGGATCCGGATCACCCAAAAAATGGAATACTAAAGCACACGAAAAATCATCGAAATAGGGATATGCGCGCTTCGGGGCTATTTTGACCTTGAAAATGGATCGGAATGGCCGTGAGGGCCAACAGGATGCATAGCCAAGATCTTCACGGACGTCCACAAATAATTTTGGCAGTTTTGTCGTCGGGATCCGGATCACCCAAAAAATGGTATACTATAGCACACGAAAAATCGTCGAAATAGGGGTATGCGCGCTTCGGGGCTATTTTGACCTTGAAAATGGATCGGAATGGCCGTGAGGGCCAACCGGATGCATAGACAAGGTCTTCACGGACTTCCACAAATAATTTTGACTATTTTGACGTCGGGATCCGGATCACCCAAAAAATGATATACTATAGCACACGAAAAATCATCGAAATAGGGGTAGGCGCGCTTCGGGGATATTTTGACCTTGAAAATGGATCGGAATGGCCATGAGGTCCAACCGGATGCATAGCCAAGGTCTTCACGGATGTCCACAAGTAATTTTGGCAGTTTTGACGTCGGGATCCGGATCACCCAAAAAATGGTATACTATAGCACACGAAAAATCATCGAAATAGGGGTTTACGCGCTTCGGGGCTATTTTGACCTTGAAAATGGATAGGTATGGCTGTAAGGGCCAACCGGAAGCATAGCCAAGGTCTTCACGGACGTCCACAAATAATTTTGGCATTTTTGACGTCGGGATTCGGATCACCTAAAAAATGGTATACTATAGAATACGAAAAATCATCGAAATAGGGGTAAGCGCGCATCGGGGCTATTTTGACCTTGAAAATGGATTGGAATGGCTGTGAGGTCCAACCGGATGCATAGCCAAGGTCTTCACGGACGTCCACAAATAAATTTGGCAGTTTTGACGTCGGGATTCGGATCACCCAAAAAATGGTATACTATAGCATACGAAAAATCGTCGAAATAGGGGTAAGCGTGCATCGGGGCTATTTTGACCTTAAAAATGGATCAGAATGGCCGTGAGGGTCAACCGGATGCATAGACAAGGTCTTCACAGACGTCCACAAGTAATTTTGGAAGTTTGGACGTCGGGATAAGGATCACCCAAAAAATAGTATACTATAGCACACGAAAAATCATCGAAATAGGGGTATGCGCGCTTCGGGGATATTTTGACCTTAAAAATGGATTGGAATGGCCGTGAGGCCAACCGGATGCATAGCCAAGGTCTTCACGGACGTCCACAAATAATTTTGGCAGTTTTGACGTCGGGATCCGGATCACCCAAAAAAAGGTATACTATAGCACACGAAAAATCGTCGAAATAGGGGTATGCGCGCATCGGGGCAATTTTGACCTTGAAAATGGATCGGTATGGCCGTGAGGGCCAACCGGATGCATAGATAAGGTCCTCAAGGACGTCCACAAGTAATTTTAGCAGTTTTGACGTCGGGATCCGGATCACCCAAAAAATAGTATACTATAGCACACGAAAAATCATCGAAATAGGGTATGCGCGCTTCGGGGCTATTTTGACCTTGAAAATGGATCGGAATGGCCGTGAGGGCCAACCGGATGCATAGCCAAGGTCTTCACGGTTGTCCATAAATAATTTTGGCATTTTTGACGTCGGGATCCGGATCACCCAAAAAATGGTATACTATAGCACACGAAAAATCATCGAAATAGGAGTAAGCGCGCTTCGGGTCTATTTTGAGATTGAAAATGGATTGGAATGGACGTGAGGGAAAACCGGATGCATAGCAAAGGTATTCACGGATGTCCACAAATAATTTTGGCAGTTTAGACGTCGGGATCCGGATCACCCAAAAAATGGTATACTATAGCACACGAAAAATCATCGAAATAGAGGTATGCGCGCTTCGGGGCTATTTTGACCTTGAAAATGGATCGGAATGGCCGTGGGGGTCAACTGTATGCATAGCCAAGGTTTTCACGGACGTCCACAAATAATTTTGGCAGTTTTGACGTTGGGATCCGGATAACCCAAAAAATTGTATACTATAGCACACGAACAATCGTCGAAATAGGGGTATGCGCACTTCGAGGCTATTTTGACCTTGAAAATGGATCGGTATGGCCGTGAGGGACAACCAGTGCATAGCCAAGGTCTTCACGGATGTCCACAAATAATTTTGGCAGTTTTGACATCGGGATCCGGATCACCCAAAAAATGGTATACTATAGCACACGAAAAATCGTCGAAATAGAGGTATGCGCGCTTCGGGGCTATTTTGACCTTGATAATGAATCAGAATGGCCGTGAGGGCCAACCAGATGAATAGACAAGGTCTTCATGGACGTCCACAAATAATTTTGGCATTTTTTACGTCGGGATCCGGTTCACCAAAAAAATGGTATAGTATAGCACACGAAAAATCGTCGAAATAGGGGTATGCGCGCTTCGGGGCTATTTTGACCTTGAAAATGGATCGGAATGGCCGTGAGGGTTAACCGGATGCATAGCCAAGGTCTTCACGGACGTCCACAAATTATTTTGGCAGTTTTGACGTTGGGATCTGGATCATCCAAAAAATGGTATACTATAGCACACGAAAAATCGTCGAAATAGGGGTATGCGCGCTTTGGGGCTATTCTTACCTTGAAAATGGATCAGAATGGCCGTGAGGGACAACCGGATGCATAGACAAGGTCTTCACAGACGTCCACAAATAATTTTGGCAGTTTTGACGTCGGGATCCGGATCACCCAAAAAATGGTATACTATAGCACATAAAAAATCGTCGAAATAGAGGTATGCGCGCTACGGGGCTATTTTGACCTTGATAATGAATCGGAATGGCCGTGAGGGCCAACCAGATGCATAGCCAAGGTCTTCATGGACGTCCACAAATAATTTTGGCAGTTTCGACGTCGGGATCCGGATCACCCAAAAAATGGTATACTATAGCACACGAAAAATCGTCGAAATAGAGGTATGTGCGCTTTGGGGCTATTTTCACCTTGAAAATGGATCGGAATGGCCATGAGGGTCAACCGGATGCATAGCCAAGGTCTTCACGGACGTCCACAAATAATTTTGGCAGTTTTGACGTCGGGATCCGGATCACCCAAAAAATTGTATACTATAGCACACGAAAAATCGTCGAAATAGGGGTATGCGCGCTTCGTGGCTATTTTGACCTTGAAAATGGATCGGTATGGCCGTGATGGCCAACCAGTGCATAGCCAAGGTCTTCACGGATGTCCACAAATAATTTTGGCAGTTTTGACATCGGGATCCGGATCACCCAAAAAATGGTATACTATAGCACATGAAAAATCGTCGAAATAGGGGTATGCGCGCTTCGGGGCTATTTTGACCTTGAAAATGGATTGGAATGGCCGTGAGGGCCAACCAAATGCATAAACTAGGTCTTCACGGACGTCCACAACAAATTTTGGCAGTTTGACGTCGGGATCCGGATCACCAAAAAAATGGTATATTATAGCATACGAAAAATCGTCGAAATAGGGATATGCGCGCTTTGGGGCTATTTTGACCTTGAAAATGGATCGGAATGGCCATGAGGGCCAACCGGATGCATAGCCAAGGTCTTCACGGACGTCCAAAAATAATTTTGGCCTTTTGTCGTCGGGATCCGGATCACCCAAAAAATGGTATACTATAGCACACGAAAAATCGTCGAAGTAGGGGTATGCGCGCTTCGGGTCTATTTTGACCTTGAAAATGGATCGGAATGGCCATGAGGGCCAACCGGACGCATAGCCAAGGTCTTCATGGACGTCCACAAGTAATTTTGGCAGTTTTGACGTCGGGATCCGGATCACCCAAAAAATGGTATACGATAGCACACGAAAAATCATCGAAATAGGGCTATGCGCGCTTCGGGGCTATTTTGACCTTGAAAATGAATCGGTATGGCTGTAAGGGCCAACCGGAAGCATATCACAGGTCTTCACGGATGTCCACAAATAATTTTGGCAGTTTTGACGTCGGGATCCAGATTACCTAAAAAATGGTATACTATAGCACACGAAAAATCGTCGAAGTAGGGGTATGCGTGCTTAGGGGCTATTTTAACCTTGCAAATGGATCGGAATGGCAGTGAGGGCCAACTGGATGCATAGACAATGTCTTCACGGACGTCCACAAATAATTTTGGCAATTTTGACGTCAGGATTCGGATTACCCAAAAAATGGTATACTATAGCACACGAAAAATTGTCGAAAAAGGGGTATGCGCGCTTCGGGGCTATTTTGACCTTGTAAATGGATCAGAATGGCCGTGAGGGCCAACCGGATGCATAGCCAAGGTCTTCTCAGATGTCCACAAATAATTTTGGCATTTTTTACGTCGGGATCCAAATCACCCAAAAAATGGTATACAATAGCACACGAAAAATCGTCGAAATAGGGGTATGCGTGTTTAGGGTCTATTTTGACCTTGAAAATGGATTGGAATGGCCGTGAGGGCCAACCGGATGCATAGATAAGGTCTTCACGGATGTCCACAAATAATTTTGGCAGTTTTGACATCGGGATCCGGATCACCCAAAAAATGGTATACTATAGCACACGAAAAATCGTCGAAATAGGGGTATGCGCGCTTTGGGGCTATTTTGACCTTGAAAATGGATCAGAATGGCCGTGAGGGCCAACCGGATGCATAGCCAAGGTCTTCTCGGACGTCCACAAATAATTTTTGACAGTTTTGACATCGGGATCCAAATCACCCAAAAAATGGTATACTATAGCACACGAAAATCGTCGAAATAGGGGTATGCGCGCTTCGGGGCTATTTGACCTTGAAAATGGATCGGAATGGCCGTGACGGCCAACCGTATGCATAGCCAAGGTCTTCAAGGACGTCCACAAATAATTTTGGCAGTTTTGACGTCGGGATCCGGATCACCCAAAAAATGGTATACTATAGCACACGAAAAATCATCGAAATAGGGGTATGCGCACTTCGGGGCTATTTTGACCTTGAAAATGGATTGGAATAGCCGTGAGGGACAACCGGATGCATAGACAAGGTCTTCACGGACGTCCACAAATAATTTTGGCAGTTTTGACGTCGGGATCCGGGTCACCCAAAAAATGGTATACTATAGCACAAGAAAAATCGTCGAAATAGGGGTATGCGCGCTTCGGGGCTATTTTGACCTTGAAAATGGATCGGAATGGCCGTGAGGGCCAACCGGATGCATAGTCAATGTCTTCTCGGACGTCCACAAATAATTTTGGCAGTTTTGACATCGGAATCCGGATCACCCAAAAAATGGTATACTATAGCACACGAAAAATCGTCGAAATAGGGGTATGCGCGCTTCGGAGCTATTTTGACCTTGAAAATGGATCGGAATGGCCGTGAGGTCCAACCGGATGCATAGCCAAGGTCTTCACGGACGTCTACAAATAATTTTGGCAGTTTTGACGTCGGGATCCGAATCACCCAAAAAATGGTATACTATAGCACACGAAAAATCATCGAAATAGAGGTATGCGCGCTTCGGGGTTATTTTGACCTTGAAAATGGATCGGAATGGCCGTGAGGGAAAACCGGATGCATAGCCAAGGTCTTCGGGGACGTCCACAAATAATTTTGGCATTTTTTACGTCGGGATCCAAATCACCCAAAAAATGGTATACTATAGCACACGAAAAATCGTCGAAATAGGGGTATGGGTGCTTAGGGCTATTTTGACCTTGAAAATGGATCGGAATGGCCATGAGGGCCCACCGGATGCATAGCCAAGGTCTTCACGGATGTCCACAAATAATTTTGGCAGTTTTGACATCGGGATACGGATCACCCCAAAAATGGTATACTATAGCACACAAAAAATCGTCGAAATAGGGGTATGCGCGCTTCAGGGCTATTTTGACCTTGAAAATGGATCAGAATGGCCGTGAGGGCCAACCGGATGCATAGCCAAGGTCTTCTCGGATGTCCACAAATAAGTTTTGACAGTTTTGACATCGGGATCCAAATAACCCAAAAAATGGTATACTATAGCACACGAAAATCGTCGAAATAGGGGTATGCGCGCTTCGGGGCTATTTTGACCTTGAAAATGGATCGGAATGGCCGTGACTGCCAACCGTATGCATAGCCAAGGTCTTCACGGACGTCCACAAATAATTTTGGCAGTTTTGACATCGGGATCCGGATCACCCAAAAAATGGTATACTATAGCACACGTAAAATCATCGAAATAAGGGTATGCGCGCTTCGGGGTTATTTTGACCATGAAAATGGATCGGAATGGCCGTGAGGGACAACCGGATGCATACCAAGGTCTTCTCGGACGTCCACAAATAATATTGGCATTTTTTACGTCGGGATCCAAATCACCCAAAAAATGGTATACTATAGCACACGAAAAATCGTCGAAATAGGGGTATGCGTGCTTAGGGGCTATTTTGACCTTGAAAATGGATCGGAATGGCCGTGAGGGCCAACCGGATGCATAGCCAAGGTCTTCACGGATGTCCACAAATAATTACATCGGGATCCGGATCACCCAAAAAATGGTATACCATAGCACACAAAAAATCGTCGAAATAGGGGTATGCGCGCTTCGGGGCTATTTTGACCTTGAAAATAGATCAGAATGGCTGTGAGGGCCAACCGGATGCATAGCCAAGGTCTTCTCGGACGTCCACAAATAATTTTGACAGCTTTGACATGTGGATCCAAATCACCCAAAAAATGGTATACTATAGCACACGAAAAATCGTCGAAATAGGGGTATGCGCGCTTCGGGGCTATTTTGACCTTGAAAATGGATCGGAATGGCCGTGAGGGCAAACCGGATGCATAGCCAAGGTCTTCACAGACGACCACAAATAATTTTGGCAGTTTTGACATCGGGATCCGGATCACCCAAAAAATGGTATACTATAGCACACGAAAAATCATCGAAATAGGGGTATGCGCACTTCGGGGCTATTTTGACCTTGAAAATGGATTGGAATAGCCGTGAGGGACAACCGGATGCATAGCCAAGGTCTTCACGGACGTCCACAAATAATTTTGGCAGTTTTGACGTCGGGATCCGGATCACCCAAAAAATGGTATACTATAGCACAAGAAAAATCGTCGAAATAGGGGTATGCGCGCTTCGGGGCTATTTTTGACCTTGAAAAGGTCGGAATGGCGTGAGGGCCAACGGAAATGCATAGCCAGGTCTTCACGGACGGTCCACAAAAAGGTTGGCAGTTTTGACATCGAATCCGGATCAACTAAAAAAATGGTATACTATAGCCACACGAAAAATCATCGAAATAGGGGTATGCGGCGCGCTTGGTCGGAGCTAGTGTGACCTTGAAAATGGATCGGAATGGCCGTGTAGGTTTCCAACCGGATCATAGCCAAGTTTCACGGACGTCTACAAATAATTTTGGCCGTTGTGACGTCGGGATCCGAATCACCCAAAAAATGGTATACTATAGCACACGAAAAATCATCGAAATAGAGGTATGCGCGCTTCGGGGTTATTTTGACCTTGAAAATGGATCGGAATGGCCGTGAGGGCCAACCGGATGCATAGCCAAGGTCTTCGGGGACGTCCACAAATAATTTTGGCATTTTTTACGTCGGGATCCAAATCACACAAAAAATGGTATACTATAGCACACGAAAAATCGTCGAAATAGGGGTATGCGTGCTTAGGGCTATTTTGACCTTGAAAATGGATCGGAATGGCCGTGAGGGCCAACCGGATGCATAGCCAAGGTCTTCACGGATGTCCACAAATAATTTTGGCAGTTTTGACATCGGGATCCGGATCACCCCAAAAATGGTATACTATAGCACACGAAAAATCGTCGAAATAGGGGTATGCGCGCTTCAGGGCTATTTTGACCTTGAAAATGGATCAGAATGGCCGTGACGGCCAACCGGATGCATAGCCAATGTCTTCTCGGACGTCCACAAATAAGTTTTGACAGTTTTGACATCGGGATCCAAATCACCCAAAAAATGGTATACTATAGCACACGAAAATCGTCGAAATAGGGGTATGCGCGCTTCGGGGCTATTTTGACCTTGAAAATGGATCAGAATGGCCGTGACGGCCAACCGTATGCATAGCCAAGGTCTTCACGGACGTCCACAAATAATTTTGGCAGTTTCGACATCGGGATCCGGATCACCCAAAAAATGGTATACTATAGCACACGTAAAATAGTCGAAATAGGGGTATGCGCGCTTCGGGGCTATTTTAACCTTGAAAATGGATCGGAATGGCCGTGAGGGCCAACAGGATGCATACCAAGGTCTTCTCGGACGTCCACAAATAATTTTGGCATTTTTTACGTCTGGATCCAAATCACCCAAAAAAAGGTATACTATAGCACACGAAAAATCGTCGAAATAGGGGTATGCGCGCTTTGGGGCTATTTTGACCTTGAAAATAGATTGGAATGTCCGTGAGGGACAACCGGATGCATAGACAAGGTCTTCACGGACGGCCACAAATAATTTTTGCAGTTTTGACGTCGAGATACCGAACACCCAAAAAATGGTTTACTATAGCACATGAAAAATCGTCGAAATAGGGGTAAGCGCGCTTCGGGGATATTTTGACCTTGAAAATGGATCGAAATGGCCGTGAGGGCCAACCGGATGCATATACAAGGTCTTCACGGACGTCTACAAATAATTTTTGCAGTTTTGACAACGGGATCCCGATCACCCAAAAATGGTTCTCTATAACACACGAAAAATCATCAAAATAGGGGTATGCGCACTTCGGGGCTATTTTGACCTTGAAAATGGATTGAAATGGTCGTGAGGGCCAACCGGATGCATAGACAACGTCTTCACAGACGTCCACAAATAATTTTGGCAGTTTTGACGTCGGGATCCTGATCACCAAAAAAATGGTTTACTATAGCACACGAAAAATCGTTAAAATAGGGGTATGCGCGATTCGAGGCTATTTTGACCTTGAAAATGGATCCGAATGACCGTGAGGGCCAACCGGATGCATAGACAACGTCTTCACGGACGTCCACAAATTGTTTTGGCAGTTTTGACGTCGGGATCCCGATCACCCAAAAAATGGTTTACTATAGCACACGAACAATTGTCGAAATAGGGGTATGCACGATTCGAGGCAATTTTGACCTTGAAAATGGATCGGAATGGCCGTGAGGGCCAACCGGATGCATAGACAAGGTCTTCACGGACGTCCACAAATAATTTTGGCAGTTTTGACATCGAGATCCCCATCACCCAAAAAATGGTTTACTATAGCACACGAAAAATCGTCGAAATAGGGGTATGCGAGCTTTGGGGTTATTTTGACCTTTAAAATGGATCGGAATGGCCGTGAGTGACAACCGGATGCATACACAATGTCTTCACGGACGTCTACAAATATTTTTGGCAGTTTTGACGTCGGGATCTCGATCACCCAAAAAATGGTTTAATTTAGCACACGAACAATCGTCGAAATAGGGGTATGCGTGCTTCGGGGCTATTTTGACCTTGAAAATGGATCGGAATGGCCGTGAGGGCCAACCGGATGCATAGATAAGGTCTTCACGGACGTCAACAAATAATTTTGGCAGTTTTGACGTCGAGATCCTGATCACCCAAAAAATGGTTTACTATAGCACACGAATAATTGTCGAAATAGGGGTATGCGCGCTTCGGGGCTATTTTGACCTTGAAAATGGATCGAAATGGCCGTGAGGGCTAACCGGATGCATATATAAGGTCTTCACGGACGTCTACAAATAATTTTGGCAGTTTGACGTCGGGATCTCGATCACCCAAAAAATGGTTTACTATAGCACACAAAAAATCGTCGAAATAGGGGTATGTGCTTCGGGGCTATTTTGACCTTGAAAATCGATTAGAATGGCCTTGAGGCCCAACCGGATGCATAGACAAGGTCTTCACGGACGTCCACAAATAATTTTTGCAGTTTTGACATCGGGATCCCTATCACCCAAAAAATGGTTTACTATAGCACACGAAGAATCATCGAAATAGGGGTATGCGCGCTTCAGGGCCATTTTGACCTTGAAAATGGATCGCAATGGCCGTGAGGGCCAACCGGATGCATAGACAAGGTCTTCATGGACGTCCACAAAAACTTTTGGCAGTTTCGACATCGGAACCCCGATCACCCAAAAAATTGTTTACTATAGCACACGAAAAATCGTCGAAATAGGGGTATGCGCGCTTCGGGGCTATTTTGACCTTGAAAATGGATCGGAATGGCCATGAGGGACAACCGGATGCATAGACCACGTCTTCACGGACGTCCACAAACAATTTTGGCAGTTTTGACTTCGGGATCCCGATCACCCAAAAAATGGTTTACTATAGCACACGAAAAAATCATCGAAATAGGGGTATGCGCGCTTTGGGGCTATTTGACCTTGAAAATGGATCGGAATGGCCGTGAGGGCCAACCGGATGCATAGAAAAGGTCTTGACGGACATCCACAAATAATTTTGGCAGTTTTGACGTCGGGATCTTGATCACCCAAAAAATAGTTTACGATAGCACACGAAAAAACGTCGAAATAGGGGTATGCGCGCTTCGGGGCTATTTTGACCTTCAAAATGGATCGAAATGGCTGTGAGGGCCAACCGGATGCATAGACAAGGTCTTCACGGACGTCCACAAATAATTTTGGAAGTTTTGACATCGGGATCCCGATCACCCAAAAATGGTTTATTATAGCACACGAAAAATCATCGAAATAGGGGTATGCGCGCTTCGGGGCTATTTTGACCTTGAAAATGGATCGGAATGGCTGTGAGGGCCAACCGGATGCATATACAAGGTCTTCACGGACATCCACAAATAATTTTGGCAGTTTTGACGTTGGGATCTCGATCACCCAAAAAATGGTTTACTATAGCACACGAAAAATCATCGAAATAGGGGTATGCGCTCTTCGGGGCTATTTTGACCTTGAAAATGGATCGGAATGGCCGTGAGGGCCAACCGTATGCATAGACAAGGTCTTCACGGACGTCCACAAATAATTTTTACAGTTTTGACGTCGGTATCCCGATCACCCAAAAAATGTTTACTATAGTACACGAAAAAACGTCGAAATAGGGGTATGCAAACTTCGGGGCTATTTTGACCTTGAAAATGGATTGGAATGGCCGTGAGGGCCAACCGGATGCATAGACAAGGTTTTTCACGGACGTCCACAAATAAGTTTGGCAGTTTTGACGTCGGGATCCCGATCACCCAAAAAATGGTTTACTATAGCAAACAAAAAATCGTCGAAATAGGGGTATGCGCGCTTCGGGGCTATTTTGACCTTGAAAATGGATCGGAATGGCCGTGAGGGCCAACCGGATGCATAGACAAGGTCTTCACGGACGTCCACAAATAATTTTGGCAGTTTTGACATTGGGATCCCGGTCACCCAAAAATGGTTTACTATAGCACACGAAAAATCGTCGAAATAGGGGTATGCGAGCTTCGGGGCTTTTTTGACCTTTAAAATGGATCGGAATGGCCGTGAGGGACAACCTGATGCATAGACAATGTCTTCACGGACATCCACAAATAATTTTGGCAGTTTTGACGTCGGGATCCTGATCACCCAAAAAATGGTTTACTATAGCACACGAAAAATCATCGAAATAGGGGTATGCGCGCCTCGAGGCTATTTTGACCTTGAAAATGGATCGGAATGGCCGTGAGGGCCAACCGTATGCATAGACAAGGTCTTCACGGAAATCCACAAAAAAGTTTGGCAGTTTCGACGTCGGGATCCCGATCACCCAAAAAATGGTTTACTATAGCACACAAAAAATTATCGAAATAGGGGTATGCGCGCTTCGGGGCTGTTTTGACCTTGAAAATCGATCGGAATAGCCGTGAGGGCCAACCGGATGCATAGACAAGG
Organism: Solanum sitiens; assembly: GCA_016801875.1. Taxonomy (NCBI): domain Eukaryota; kingdom Viridiplantae; phylum Streptophyta; class Magnoliopsida; order Solanales; family Solanaceae; genus Solanum; species Solanum sitiens. The sequence continues at coordinate 8,076 of JABWTJ010000850.1, read as the reverse complement.
TCTTCACGGACGGCCACAAATAATTTTTGCAGTTTTGACGTCGAGATACCGAACACCCAAAAAATGGTTTACTATAGCACACGAAAAATCGTCGAAATAGGGGTATGCGCGCTTCGGGGATATTTTGACCTTGAAAATGGATCGAAATGGCCGTGAGGGCCAACCGGATGCATATACAAGGTCTTCACGGACGTCCACAAATAATTTTTGCAGTTTTGACATCGGGATCCCGATCACCCAAAAATGGTTCTCTATAACACACGAAAAATCATCAAAATAGGGGTATGCGCACTTCGGGGCTATTTTGACCTTGAAAATGGATTGAAATGGTCGTGAGGGCCAACCGGATGCATAGACAACGTCTTCACAGACGTCCACAAATAATTTTGGCAGTTTTGGCGTCGGGATCCTGATCACCAAAAAAATGGTTTACTATAGCACACGAAAAATTGTTAAAATAGGGGTATGCGCGATTCGAGGCTATTTTGACCTTGAAAATGGATCCGAATGACCGTGAGGGCCAACCGGATGCATAGACAACGTCTTCACGGACGTCCACAAATTGTTTTGGCAGTTTTGACGTCGGGATCCCGATCACCCAAAAAATGGTTTACTATAGCACACGAACAATTGTCGAAATAGGGGTATGCACGATTCGAGGCAATTTTGACCTTGAAAATGGATCGGAATGGCCGTGAGGGCCAACCGGATGCATAGACAAGGTCTTCACGGACGTCCACAAATAATTTTGGCAGTTTTGACGTCGGGATCCAATCACCCAAAAATGGTTTACTATAGCACACGAAAAATCATCGAAATAGGGGTATGCGAGCTTCGGGGTTATTTTGACCTTTAAAATGGATCGGAATGGCCGTGAGTGACAACTGGATGCATACACAATGTCTTCACGGACGTCCACAAATAGTTTTGGCAGTTTTGACGTCGGGATCTCGATCACCCAAAAAATGGTTTAATTTAGCACACGAACAATCGTCGAAATAGGGGTATGCGTGCTTCGGGGCTATTTTGACCTTGAAAATGGATCGGAATGGCTGTGAGGGCCAACCAGATGCATAGATAAGGTCTTCACGGACGTCCACAAATAATTTTGGCAGTTTTGACGTCGAGATCCTGATCACCCAAAAAATGGTTTACTATAGCACACGAATAATTGTCGAAATAGGGGTATGCGCGCTTCGGGCCTATTTTGACCTTGAAAATGGATTGAAATGGCCGTGAGGGCTAACCGAGATCGAATAAGTCTTCACGGAACGTCTACAAATAAATTTTTGTGCAGTTTGACGTCCGGGAATCTCGATCACCCACAAATGGTTTTACTACTAGCACACAAAAATCGTCGAATAGGGTAGGTGCTTCGGGGCTATTTTGACCTTGAAAAATCGATTTAGAATGGCCTTGAGCCCAACCGGAATATTGCATAACAGTTCCTTCACGGACTCCACAAATAAATTTTTGGCAGTTTTGACATCGGGATCCCTATCACCCAAAAATGGTTTACTATTAAGCACACGAGAATCATCGAAATAGGGGTATGCGCGCTTCAGGGCATTTTGACCTAATGGATACGCCAATGGCGTGAGGGCCAAACGGATGCATAGACAATGTCTTCCATGACCGTTCCACAAAACTTTTTGGCAGTTTCAGACATCGGAACCCCGACTCACCCAAAAAATTGTTTACTATGGTAGCACACGGAAAAAAATCGCGTCGAAATAGGGTATGCGCGCTTCGGGGCTATTTCTGACCTTGAAACATGGATCGGAATGGCCTATGAGGGACAACGGATGCATAGACCACGTCTTCACGGACGTCCACAAACAATTTTGGCAGTTTTGACTTCGGGATCCCGATCACCCAAAAAATGGTTTACTATAGCACACGAAAAAATCATCGAAATAGGGGTATGCGCGCTTTGGGGCTATTTGACCTTGAAAATGGATCGGAATGGCCGTGAGGGCCAACCGGATGCATAGAAAAGGTCTTGACGGACATCCACAAATAATTTTGGCAGTTTTGACGTCGGGATCTTGATCACCCAAAAAATAGTTTACGATAGCACACGAAAAAACGTCGAAATAGGGGTATGCGCGCTTCGGGGCTATTTTGACCTTCAAAATGGATCGAAATGGCTGTGAGGGCCAACCGGATGCATAGACAAGGTCTTCACGGACGTCCACAAATAATTTTGGAAGTTTTGACATCGGGATCCCGATCACCCAAAAATGGTTTATTATAGCACACGAAAAATCATCGAAATAGGGGTATGCGCGCTTCGGGGCTATTTTGACCTTGAAAATGGATCGGAATGGCTGTGAGGTCCAACCGGATGCATATACAAGGTCTTCACGGACATCCACAAATAATTTTGGCAGTTTTGACGTTGGGATCTCGATCACCCAAAAAATGGTTTACTATAGCACACGAAAAATCATCGAAATAGGGGTATGCGCTCTTCGGGGCTATTTTGACCTTGAAAATGGATCGGAATGGCCGTGAGGGCCAACCGTATGCATAGACAAGGTCTTCACGGACGTCCACAAATAATTTTTACAGTTTTGACGTCGGTATCCCGATCACCCAAAAAATGTTTACTATAGTACACGAAAAAACGTTGAAATAGGGGTATGCAAACTTCGGGGCTATTTTGACCTTGAAAATGGATTGGAATGGCCGTGAGGGCCAACCGGATGCATAGACAAGGTTTTCACGGACGTCCACAAATAAGTTTGGCAGTTTTGACGTCGGGATCCCGATCACCCAAAAAATGGTTTACTATAGCAAACAAAAAATCGTCGAAATAGGGGTATGCGCGCTTCGGGGCTATTTTGACCTTGAAAATGGATCGGAATGGCCGTGAGGGCCAACCGGATGCATAGACAAGGTCTTCACGGACGTCCACAAATAATTTTGGCAGTTTTGACATTGGGATCCCGGTCACCCAAAAATGGTTTACTATAGCACACGAAAAATCGTCGAAATAGGGGTATGCGAGCTTCGGGGCTTTTTTGACCTTTAAAATGGATCGGAATGGCCGTGAGGGACAACCTGATGCATAGACAATGTCTTCACGGACATCCACAAATAATTTTGGCAGTTTTGACGTCGGGATCCTGATCACCCAAAAAATGGTTTACTATAGCACACGAAAAATCATCGAAATAGGGGTATGCGCGCCTCGAGGCTATTTTGACCTTGAAAATGGATCGGAATGGCCGTGAGGGCCAACCGTATGCATAGACAAGGTCTTCACGGAAATCCACAAAAAAGTTTGGCAGTTTCGACGTCGGGATCCCGATCACCCAAAAAATGGTTTACTATAGCACACAAAAAATTATCGAAATAGGGGTATGCGCGCTTCGGGGCTGTTTTGACCTTGAAAATCGATCGGAATAGCCGTGAGGGCCAACCGGATGCATAGACAAGGTCTTCACGGACGGCCACAAATAATTTTTGCAGTTTTGACGTCGAGATACCGAACACCCAAAAAATGGTTTACTATAGCACATGAAAAATCGTCGAAATAGGGGTAAGCGCGCTTCGGGGATATTTTGACCTTGAAAATGGATCGAAATGGCCGTGAGGGCCAACCGGATGCATATACAAGGTCTTCACGGACGTCTACAAATAATTTTTGCAGTTTTGACAACGGGATCCCGATCACCCAAAAATGGTTCTCTATAACACACGAAAAATCATCAAAATAGGGGTATGCGCACTTCGGGGCTATTTTGACCTTGAAAATGGATTGAAATGGTCGTGAGGGCCAACCGGATGCATAGACAACGTCTTCACAGACGTCCACAAATAATTTTGGCAGTTTTGACGTCGGGATCCTGATCACCAAAAAAATGGTTTACTATAGCACACGAAAAATCGTCAAAATAGGGGTATGCGCGATTCGAGGCTATTTTGACCTTGAAAATGGATCCGAATGGCCGTGAGGGCCAACCGGATGCATAGACAACGTCTTCACGGACGTCCACAAATTGTTTTGGCAGTTTTGACGTCGGGATCCCGATCACCCAAAAAATGGTTTACTATAGCACACGAACAATTGTCGAAATAGGGGTATGCACGATTCGAGGCAATTTTGACCTTGAAAATGGATCGGAATGGCCGTGAGGGCCAACCGGATGCATAGACAAGGTCTTCACGGACGTCCACAAATAATTTTGGCAGTTTTGACGTCGGGATCCAATCACCCAAAAATGGTTTACTATAGCACACGAAAAATCATCGAAATAGGGGTATGCGAGCTTCGGGGTTATTTTGACCTTTAAAATGGATCGGAATGGCCGTGAGTGACAACTGGATGCATACACAATGTCTTCACGGACGTCCACAAATAGTTTTGGCAGTTTTGACGTCGGGATCTCGATCACCCAAAAAATGGTTTAATTTAGCACACGAACAATCGTCGAAATAGGGGTATGCGTGCTTCGGGGCTATTTTGACCTTGAAAATGGATCGGAATGGCTGTGAGGGCCAACCAGATGCATAGATAAGGTCTTCACGGACGTCCACAAATAATTTTGGCAGTTTTGACGTCGAGATCCTGATCACCCAAAAAATGGTTTACTATAGCACACGAATAATTGTCGAAATAGGGGTAGTATGCGCGCTTCGGGCCTATTTGTGACATGGAATGGATTGAAATGCCGTGATGGCTAACCGGCATGCATATATAGGTCTTCCACGACGCTACAAAATAATTTTGGCAGTTTTGACGTTGGGATCTCGATCACCCAAAAAATGGTTTACTATAGCACACGAAAAATCATCGAAATAGGGGTATGCGCTCTTCGGGGCTATTTTGACCTTGAAAATTGATCGGAATGTCCGTGAGGGACAACGGGATGCATAGA